>CM051024.1:32183524-32196024 GCA_027627225.1 Congeria kusceri
TAGCAATAAGAATTTGCCAACCTGACAAGATATAGAATGATGAATGACATCAGTACTATAAAGTGATGATTGGACATCCGTACTAAGCATGTCTGTATGTATACCACTCATTTTAAGGTCCAGGCAAAGTGCAGAATCTCAATCTTGTGCCAGAAACAGATATACAGAAGCCACGCCAAGTGAACGTGTCCTGGGATCCACCTTTAGAAAGAGACCTCAACGGAATCATTGTGAATTATGAAATAACCTGTTCATACGGACTTGAAAACGTATGTATACAACGTTACTTTCAGTACTCTTACATTTTGTTTGATTACTGGCGGGTGTGTAATTAGAAATGTTATGAATTGACGCAATACTACTCTTAGACATTTGTATTTATAAACGAGTTTCGTATCACAAGCAAATATGGTCCTGTGTTATTGTTTCTAGAACTATTTAATGTTCAACATACCACTAGTTCATAGCATGTCTGATGAGAATATTAATTCCAACTTAAAACAGTAGGTTGAACATAATATAAACAGTGTCATGGTAACAATACACTTTTAAACATTACTGTACTAGTACATTATCATATGTTGTTTGTCTTTGTTTTTCTTTTTGATTTTCAGTCTACTAAATTTTCTCAAAGCGGTTCAATCACGATCCCGTTGTCTCTAGATGACAAAACGAATGTCACTATACAGGTATGGTTTACGCATTTCCAAATAGTTCCGACATTTCTTTCAAAACCGGATTACTTGAATATAAAATGATATATATTTTTATCACACCACATCAGGTCAGTAGCGTTTATATCAGTCAATGTTTTGAGGTACGTCATATTACTCGGAATCATCTATAAATTCAACATGTTCGGTAAAAATGAATCAGATTCAACAAAACAAAAACAAAAACGTCATTTTTTAAATATTCACATAAACCCGCACTTTGGTAGTGGGGTGACGTCATCAATGGAACAATCATCCATACACAATTATTTCAATACATTTCAAATAAATGCACTAAATGTCACCACACACGATCAGTTTATGTTGAGCATCAATTATTTTGTTACCAAAAGTGAACAAACTATAGTGAATATTGACACGATTTTGAAAATGTCAATTTCAATACATAACTCCTAAATTGCGTCTCAAAACAATTCGTCGATGCGTGTTATCAGATGAAATTGACCGTTGCAATCCATTTCAGTTTGCGTTTCCAATAAATATATGAATAGGCGTGTGTGTTATATATGTATTCATAGTGAAAACAGCCCATTTATCTTTAAGAAATGTTAATAATAAGGTATCTAGTCAACTTTTAGTAATCCATAATTACATTAACGTGAACGTATGAAAGCCGGCTAAACTAACTCAGCGCTGCTATTAGTTTCTCAATATATAAAAATCAACTCGTTTGGTGAAATTTTTAGAAACCGTGGTAAATATATAAATAATTATAAATATAGAAAGCATCGATATACAGCAGTAATTATCAACAATTTTTAACTGACTATTTGGTATGTTGAGAATAACATGTTACTGCCTTGTCATGTGTAATAAACATATCAGGTTCGGCCCGAATAAAATAACGGCTCGGAAGGCCTCGCCGTTATATTATTCTACGCCTCACCTGATATATTGCACAAGACCAGACGCTCAACATACCAAATAGTCAGTTAAAAATTGTTGATAATAACTGCTGTATATCGATGCTTTCTATATTTATTTTACATTTATATATTACATAACACTGCATTCCCATTCTATATTATATTTTATGTTCGGCTAGTACGTTAATTGCTCAGCATTTTTAGTTTTGATTTATTAAAGGTACGTGCTGCGACCAGCTACGGATTAGGAGAAGAAACAAAAGGTTCTGCGATTGTGGAACCTGGAGGTAATAGTAAATAACAAATTCCTTTCAAAAGTAAAAAAAAAAAAAATAAAAAAAAACATGTGTTGTATTTTGAAGAAAAGAATGTTGTATATTAATTCAGCAAATGTTATTATTTTCAATAAGTAAGAAACCTATGAATAACATAAATGACCATTATGTTGTGTTCTGCCTGTTAGCCCCATACAAACCCGATGAAACTGAAGGCAGTCCTCTCACGACAAAAGCTTATACTACTGTCAAAGACGATGAGAAGATGATAGCTGTTCAACTGCCAAAGGCATTTCTGTGTAATCATAATAATGGCAAAACAGCGCATTGGGGAGTTATAGTTGCACAAGATCGCACAGCAACGGGTATATGTTATGTTATTTTCCCAATTACACTGTAAAGTACAATGCATAAGTTATATCAAAAGGTTTGTAAAAATCTATTGCTTTAAAACATGTTTGATTGCTTAACTTTCAGAGTCATCCTTTGTTGGAAGCATAGCTGATTACCAAACTTTCAAAGCAACACATTACAATAAATGGTCAGACGTAAAAAAGGATGAAATACCACCTTATATAGCCACTAGACTTAACTGGACACCACATTGTTGGGCTGGTATGTACATGTACGCTGCATATTGAGAACTTTCAAGGTGCACCCTTAGTTAATTATGCAGAATGTTCAATGAAAAATTCTTAATGTTATGAACTATCAAATGAAGCAAAATATGTACTGGTTATGTTAACAGTATGTAATTGTAAGTTAGACGTTATTTGAATTGTTGTTAGTAGAAACAAATGGACGAAGACGTGATGTCAGTGAAGAAGAACCTTTGATCTTCATTGTTGGCAATGAAACGTGTTCAGACAGCAAAGAATACTGCAACGGACCCCTGCAGCCAGGAAGAGCATATAGGTTTGTAAGCCGTTTATGTTCTTCATCAGGTGATCAAAAAGAGGCAGTTAGTTTCCTTATATCTTCAATCAATTTCGGCTCTAGAATGATAGGTATTTCAGCTAATTATTGTGTGGACGTTCCTATTTTTCTACTATGGACACCCATAATATGTTTGTGTTTGTGGATTGTAAGAGATGAAAAGATATATATGAGAATAACACTCCTGCTACAATGAAGGTCCACATTTTCAGGGTAGTTATACATGGTACACCATATACAACACGAAAAACTCTAAACAGTAACAATACACCGAAACGCATTAAAATTGGTGTCACAAGTAATGCAATGCATTTCGTGGGTGAATGTGGTTCAGTTTTGCCTCATTATTGACCCAGACTGTATCACATTATATGAACAATGTAAATTTCCTGTAAAGCAATCTACAATATTCTCGTAGTAGTACCATTAAAGGGACTGAACTCCAGATGGTCTACTCGTAAAAACGAAAGAAATTTGTCACAAATACACGATTTTCTTGCTTAATCGTATAGAACATATAAAAAATAGACACGTGTGTTTTTATTCACCTGAAAAACGATGATTTGATGTAGTTTGTCTCCTTTTTATCGTCCTAAAATCTAAAGCGCCTGCAAACGCTATAAGCCATCGAGTAATTTAAAAATAGCGCTGTTTATATTTAGGATAATAACGTGACGGTTAAGTTTTTTCGAGTAACGCATGCGCACACTTAAATCAGGTGCTTGTATTGGGGAAAGCCGCGGTATTTTTAAATCGGGAATACCGGGTTCAAGGAAAGTGCGAGCTTATTAAACTTCTATTTTTCAATGAAATATACCATTTTATAACAGTATTTGATCGTGTTCTATACACATATTGATGGTATTACCCATGTTTTTACCGCTTAGGCATAACTACAAAAAACGCACATACTTATGCCCATCTGAAATTCAGTATCTTTAACAAAGTACTGTTAACAATAAGAACACAATAGTCAATAAATGTACACTATAATTACTCATGAACAAGACGCCACTTGAGCTGCATAATAATCTGACTTTTGTTTAAGGGTGAAGTCATATGCCTGCACAACAACAGGATGCAGAGAGACCTTTTATTCACAACCCATTCGAACAGGTATGAGAAAGATCTATTGTATTACATATTTAAATTATGTAAAACTTTGCTGATCACATGTTGGAATGTCGATGCCAAGAAATTTCGATGACGCATTTTTACAGACATACTAGATATCTTTCGCTTCATGTTTACACTGAAATATTAATAATTGTGTATTTGTAAAGGATCATTACCGTTTTAAATCATTATTCAATAAACATACTGAAATAACTGTATTATAATAAGCATATCAGAAGTAGAACTAAATAATTTTGTGTGAATACAAATCATAATGATACAAATAAATTTTATATTAGTGCGAACATATATCGTTAATGGTATACAGGCAATTAATAAAAAGTTATTCTACTTTTGTAAACATATTTAAACATTGCATATAACTGATTATGTTTTACTTTATCAAAATTATATATATGCATTATTTGTACTGGATATAATTATAATCAGTCATAATCAGTTTGATTTGATTGTGTAAAATATCGATGAGCTGTAATATGCTCAAGTTATTAAAACATGTGTTCATAACTGTGTTTGCTAATTATTATACGTTAAGTTGGTAATTTGTTGAACATGCTTAAAGGAAATGTCACTTTAAAATCATTTATTTGTTTTTCAGCACCTAATCTCGTACCGGCAATTGCTGGTGGACTTGCTTCAGCTGTTGCAGTCATCGCTGTTGTCGCTGTAATTGTTTACACAAAGCGTACGAATAAATTGTAAGAGACTCGTACACATTTTTGCTCGTTTTATGTTGTCATGTTATAGTGTAATACAAATATTCAGATTTTCACAAAATCATTGCTTATTTATTGCTCAATTGTTCAGCTGTTTTACAAGTTATCGCAAAGTTTACTCTGAAAGTCTAAAATGTAAGTAACCTTGTATGAAACTAATTTTTGAAATAAAATGTAAATGTATATATAGCAGGTGTAACGCAGAGGTGTAAATATAGAAAACACCATTCCGGATAATTATTTAAATTATATAAGAAAATATATTTTCGTTGTAGGTGTTTTTCGGGCAAGTCAGTTGAATATGGACAAAGTGGGGGAGATATAGAAATACCAGATGTAGAAACCCCATCCGTGGAGTATACCTTTAAGTAATACATGTTTTGCGAGCCTGTATATGATTTATCCTCGTGACTATTTTAATTAAAGTTTTGAGAAATTTAAACGATTGAAATTAACAGCTAATTTACAAGATAAAATACAATAAGCAATATAAGAAGTTTACAAATATCTTTTAGCTCCCAAAACCTAAGACATTTTGGTGCTGTAAGGATGGGTAATTCAATAAGGGATCAAACAAATTAACCTGTCTCATTGTGATAAAAAGAGACCTCTAACATTTGTATCGACATTTGCTCTCAATTTATGTGTTTACATTTTAGACCATGTTCGGTAAAATTGTCGGAATTTCCTGCACATGTGGAAAGAATGCACAGAGATAGTAATCTACTTTTCGCAGATGCGTTTAAGGTAATATAAACTAGAAAAAAAACTATAACTTTTTGTCAATGAACGGTTATAGTTTTAACTGGTAAAATGATATATGAATATGTTACTAAAGTCGTGTAATAATCATAGTGTCTGGTGCAATCTCCATTCAAATTTTGACATTTCAACTATTCATTCATGTTACTTACAATTGGTCAATGCTTGTTTGTAACTGCTATGACGACTTAGTGTTGTTAGTTGGCAACATTACGAAAACCATTTTGCCCAATACATTGGAACTATGGTGAAGTTTTGTTTATTTACTAATGTATAAACTGCATAAACAATGATTGCCCCAAAATCTCCTTGACAAGGTTTGATTACATGGACAATTGTTTTGTCAGTGTCACAAAAATTAATAAATGAAATAGTGAAAATTTCGTTATTAAGTTCTCGAGTCTGATGACACTAATTAAGCAGTAACACTATATCAATATATAGAAAACGATCATGTATGTTGGCGAACGTTAAAATGTAATTTATCATTACACAACCTAGGTCCTCATAATTATTTAGAAACATTTTATTTATTGAAATATCCGCCAAAATATGTTGACGTCGTCATCAAAAGTTCCAATATTACGTTTTTTTCCCCTAAAAATAGATGTTGAGAGACAAGAGTCCTTCCTATTCGGTAGCAATAGCTGAATCCCAGCAGTGCAGGCCAAAGAACCGTTACATAAACATAATGCCGTGTGAGTGTTGCAATTGTTTCATGGATAGATGCAGTTATTACTAAATTGTGTAAGGTCTAATAAAGAGACAGCATAATAGTTGTCAGCGGTACAAACTACTTTATTGACTTAACTGTTTATAAGGCAATCATTGAAATTTATACCTATAATAAGTCTGGTAAATTCTGGCATGGCAAATATTTGGTTGTTCGGTCATGCTCTGGTACAAGCTGATTTTGCCGTCACTGTACTTTTTCATACGATACAAATATTTGTTTTCCTTTAAAAGTATTTACGAAGGCATTTGATAGATTTTACGTGTTAAATTTGTTAAACACCTTAGTGACAAAATTATCCTCTTTTGCTCATAATATTTGCATGCCTTCCTTTTTTGCAGTTGACCGTTCCCGAGTGAAACTTCGCGCGCTAGATGACATTGAAGGATCAGACTTCATCAATGCAAATTTCATCCCCGTTGGTTCTACTTTTTTTCTCATTACCAGTAAACAGTAAATAACATCAACTATACAGCAGTATATTTTCAACAGTAAAAATAAAACGAAGCATGCGTGTAACACGCTGAAACATAAAAACGTAAGTAGCACAAATCAGTATACATAAGGCGTTCCGTTAGTCACAATAAAAACTTAATGTTTAAAACAGTCAATGAAATAGTCATAACTTGCTTTTTTAATTGCTAAGTGCATACAAACCTTTTGCCCAATCTCTATATCACATACAGACGCCTTTGTAATAATGTATTACTGTAATGTAAAGTCATCTCACACTTTGTGATAGGAATTAAGCATGTACATAACGTTTGTTCAAGTTAGTGTTGTCTCTTTGCAGGGCTACACCTCTCGTCGAGAATACATAGCCACCCAGGGTCCAATGCTGATGACCTTCGATGACTTCTGGCGCATGATCTGGGAACAGAATGTAGACACCATTGTCATGCTGACGAGATTAATGGAGAAAGGACAGGTATGGTAAAATGGTTTTCGTCTCATATTAGGTTGACTTATAAATGATTTATGTTAACATCAAAGCTTAGACAATTACTTCTTATAAACCACAACATAATGCAAAACACACCCACTGTAGTACATAATATTTATTTTCTTGTTCTGAATATTTATATAACAACAGTGTTCCCTATCGATGTTGAAATAGCCGCTCGTACTATGTGCAAACCATACAACGCATTCCAGAGCAAGCTTATCTTAACCGCTGTGCTTAGATAAATTTGAATGCGTTTACATGTATATGTAATAATGTTATCAACAAAACAATATTCTTTGTTCTTGTAAAGTGTGCTACATAACCTTAAAAGCAGCAGTCCGTAAATATATTAATACAGAAATCGTTTCTAATGGGTATCTTACCGATCAAAATACAAAAACACCCCATTGAAATCGGTAAAGTAATTATGTTTTGGTAACTTTTTTATCGTACAGTTTCTGTATGCGAAAGCTGGTGGTGTCTCTGGAGTAGAATTTAGCATTTACACTTGTGTATATTCAATTCGTACCTAGCGTTTTCAAACATTGCCATTATTAAATGCATTTCATTAATAAGAAACCATTTCAGTCGAATAAACGGCATTAACGTTCATTAGAACTAGTGCCAAATTTAAGATGCAATTAATGATATTCTATGGACTGCAGCTTTAATATATTGCAATAAGGATTTCTTATACTAGAAATGCGTGTTATGATGTTTGAAACAGAAGTTATACAAAATCTTTGCTAATGATTGTTTGTGACCATAATACTATAAGGTATAATTTATTGAATTTAGCACTTATGTATATTTTACTTGTGTTGTTATGGTAGGTCAAATGCGACCAGTATTGGCCGAACCTGAGTGAACATGTGTTCTATGGGGACCTGGCTGTCTCCATCCTGTCCGAGTCGAACCTCTCGGATTACACACTTCGGATTTTCGAAATCAAATCATCCGTGAGTCATAAGGGTTCACTACGCTGAATGTTTTCTCTTTAGTATCACCTGCGAATGTGTATAATGGAACTATTTTGAATTGTAATAGGGTAAAACAAATCAAATGGTATGTAAACATTCGGATCTAGTGTATTGATGGTGTGATGCAACTATTTTGGGATCAGAGAATAATAGCCATTGACAGTAGTTCTATGTGAAATTAACTATATTTCAATGTATAATATGTAATTGTCTGTTATGTACATCTGTGTTATTATTATTTGCATAAAATTATTTTAAATCGAAACATCATGTTGGTTGTTGTATATTTACAATATTCCAATCCCAAGCCTCAACAATAAAACACATGCACGATAGGTGAAATCTTATGTTCCCGTTGTTAACAGAAACAGAAAGGATTACTAAGCACTACTGTAACTTATCCACATTCCGTGTATTTCTAATCAATGCAAAAATCACACATTTGTAATGTGTCAACATTGTAGAACGGACAGAGGCGGATTGTGAAACATTTCTGGTACTTGAAATGGGCCGGATATGGGTTGCCCGTACGACCCACAGATGCTTCTGGATTTTGTGAAGTCTGTTAAAGAACACACCCAAAGACCTGGCAAGAAAAATCCCACGGTTGTGCACTGCAGGTACGTGAATATTTTGTGTTGGCGAATTTAATGATATTGTAGTAATTATAGCACCAAAAGTCATTTTTAAGTCCGTAATAAGAGTGTGTTAACAAACAAAAAGCGATCGGTTATCGGTTATTTAGTAAAGACACTTGCAAAAACGATCGGCATTTACTAAAGCATAAGCCGGTCCTCCTTGTAACTTTTAATAATCCATTATTGAACGCTTGCCAGTTCGTACTTTTGGTCGATATAAATAACACACAATATGATGATATGTATAATATTTACAACATACGTGATACATGCTGAAATCCATGTACAATCCAATTTAAAAAATTTGACACGAGGAAAACACTGAGAAAAAATAACTGAAACGACTAACTAGTGCGATTCCAGCTCGGCTGAACGCGGCCCCGGTAATGTAATATTAAAGACTTAAAAACAGGTGCGCGGTTTAGGGTTACTCTATACTATAAACAATTACGATATTATTGTAAATTGAACATGTATTTCGGTTTTATTACTCTTTTGTATGTTTTTATGCTATAATTGCGCGAATACTCTTTTTCGCGGTCGTTTACTTCCGCAGATTCCCTTAAAATGCATTGATAAGACAGCTGTTTATATTATTATTTGCGCGATGACAAGCGCAACGTCGTATGGCTCGTACTTAAACTCTGAATTTCTTTTTCATTTTAAAGTACCATATGTTTCTTTGAATGTCTACACAGAAAGGTAAAACAGGTAAATAAGGTAAGTTTTTATAAATGTGCTTACATGTGTTCTAGTGCTGGCGTTGGTAGGACCGGGACGTTTATCGCAGTAGATCATCTTATGCAGCATATCCGTGACCATGACGATGTTGATATCTTCCAACTCATTCTAGACATGCGCGAACACAGATGTAACATGGTGCAAACCGAGGTATGGTGATGCCAAACTGTTGCCATTTATGTGGTAGCTATTTTAAAGTTACAATGATCTTGTTATTGTTGTTGGTGGTGTACCAGAGCGGCCGACGCAAATTAGCAAACTAAAAATATTTTGAAACATTAAATGTTTTACTTTATAGTAAGATGCTTCGTTTTAACCAAGTAATATGACTTAGCAAAATTGCGAAGATGTCTAAACGTTTATGTTGAAGTTCAAGGAGCAAAATTTACTATCTTTTCCAATGATCTGTGTTCCATATTTTGTGATTTTTTGTCATAGATTATTTTGAATTCAGGACCAGTTTATTTACATTTATGAATGCCTGAAGGCTTTGATCACCACCGATGTAGAGGAGGAAGAGCGTGAGTTTGTCTTTCTTATTATGATAGACAGCACAATGACTTAGCTACCATAATTGCCATCATGAAAACTAACCTCTGGTCATTAATACACATACCTAATAATTTTTCGTGACAAGAAAATGGTAACTGACTGGACCTCCTAAATGATTTTGGTATTAAAATAATCGCAGTCATTTGTTTTCAAATTAATATCTGGAGAAAAACAAGCGTAATTGTAGGAATTTTCTTGTTAAATCAACTACAATTTATAATTGCATTTATGCAAACTGAACTTAAGCGAAGTTTATATACTTTTTTATTATAATAGACCGCACTATGTCTGAGCTACTATGAATGTATATATCAATATAATCGCTATCATGAAAACTAGCCCTAAGACATTAAAACACATATCCACTAATTATTAGTGACAAGAAAATTACTAAACCTTCTTAATGATTATTATATTAATCTAATAGCAGTTACATTTTGTCAAATATACTTTCTACAGAATACAAGCGTAATAGTGTCGGTTTTCGTGTTTAAATATTTATACTTACATACCAGTTATAAATTGCATTTATGCAAACTGAGCTAAAGCAAAGTTGTAATGTGCCGAAATCGATGGCTTTGAGGAAGACATAACTTTGTTTTGTCATTTGTTGAATTGTGTTCCCTTTTCAAATTTCATGTATAGATGAATGGCAATACAGGTAGTTCGAAGGGCGAGAACTACTACCATTTTACCGAATTAATGACGAGACGTTGTTTGATTTAACATTGTGTTTAGAATTCTTGAGATTATTTAAAGTATATTATGATTCTATGGGAACATTGCTACTGTGTTACTGTGACATTTTTTTTTATTTTATTTCAGCGATTTATCAAAATACAGAATTCGGTGCCGGAAATATCTACGAAAATGTTGGTTTTCAGAAGGAGTAATAACTGACTAAATAAATATGATATTAATATACTCAATGTCCAGATCATCAAATAGTTTATGAACAAAGTGCAACTTTATATATGTGTAGCAGGGTATTTCAATTCAGCAACACTGATTATATTCCTTTAATATAGTTTTTTAACAATTGTCCGATTAGTGTATAAGAGATAATCAGGGTTGAAGAAGATATGTGTGAGTGAATCATTATTGAACTGTTTTTATATGCTTTCCATGTTTTTAGAGTAAATAGAAATTAGTTGAATGTCTTAGTTCATTGGTAATTTTGTATCAAAACACTCTTCGCTTTTGGAAGATTACGTCATTATATAACTTTATCAGAGTTATATAGGAATATTTGAATATATAGTTTATGCTGTATACATTATTAATTTAACATCTTTATAGAAGATTATACTGGGTTCCTGGTAAATTAATATTCTTGTATCATTGAATTATTACAAATTTGTAATGATTGTATTATTACAGGTTTTATTTGGTACTATTGTATTCGTAATTCTAGTTTTGTATTGTTCTGAAATATTGTTTCATAATCATTGGTCATATATATAATATGATGTATGTTCTATTTCAGGCCATCTTAAGTAATATATGATACATATATACAAGAAACCTGGCTGGCTTATATGTAAAAGACAAGACCCCGATACAAATTGGAGGTTATATATATAAACAGTTCAATATTGATTCACTCACACATACCTACTTCCACCCTTACTATCTCTCATACACTAATTGGAAAATTGTTAAAAAGCAATATTAAAGGATTACAATCAGAGTGACTAAATTGATTACCCTGCTACATATGACCATAAACTAACATTGTGTTAGCATATCTGGTGCAGAAAGTATTTCTTTTATTGTTTGCATACCTAAATATCCAATCAGAATGTAGAAGTTATTCAATCTGACTAAAGTACACGATCTTTCTACGCCTACGAGAATATCTGATGACGGCCTGTTGAATTACTCCTTTTCGAGAACCCGGAATTTCCCAAACGCAATTTATAGCTAAGCCAAGGAGATAGCTTGTTTCTCAAAGCATCCTAGTTGTCGTACAAAATGTCAGACTTCGCAGATATTGCAAACGAGTAGGTTAAAGAAGCGGAATTATCGCGCTCAAACGACAGCAAATAGAAATACTCAGTTGTTTGCATGAAATTGACTGTTTTCAAATTATTGCCGACGCAGCCATGTTGTCAAAAGTCGTAAACTTGTATACATGTAAAAATTGCACACTGGGATCCTAGCCAACACAACAAGTTTTTTAAGCTAAATATAGATTCACTTTTACTTTCAAGGCCGTGAAAGAAGGCTCTGATTTTTTGGCTGAAAGGTAACCAGAAGAAAACCTTCTATAGGTCGTCCTCAGATCCTAAAGTGTGGCGTAATTTAGGATGTGATTTTAATGAGATTGGGGGAGTCACTATTATAGATCGATGCTATTTATTGATTCTAAGATAGATGTTTAATAACATCACATCTGTTAAAATAGCTTTTTGCGTTGTTGTTGTGTTGTTAATTTTTCACATATAAGTGTTACTGTTGTATTTAGAAGGAGAATAACATTTA